>JAUJYZ010000994.1:0-30945 GCA_033675265.1 Actinostola sp. cb2023
TATTGTGCTGGAAATGAACATAATGCTTTAATGGTCATGTAAACATTTATCAGTAAGTTAAAATGCTATTGTGTGTAGATTGCTATTGTTGATTCACTGGTGATGATGCATGATGGGTGCAGGGTCGATATGCAATTGTCACTGCCTTTTGTAATGAACATTAATTTGACTGCAACCTATGCTAACACTACTTTATCTTTAATCAAACATGATACTTCACAATTAAGTATTTTTATACTATTTTATAGTACTACCCTCGTTTAAATAAAGTCTTTATGATTATTATTAAAAATCTGGTGGGACAAAATTATTGTTTTGATAACTTTTTGCACGATCGATATTTAAGCTTAAGTTAAGAGTTAATTATTTACAGTGGGTGAGTAACAACCACATAAGGGTACTTCCCCGGTGATAACCGTCACCAAATTACAATAAGGAACTGTGCAATTGTATATAGAACACCGAATGCCAACCAATATAGGAGTAGAGAAGTTACATTAGCTAGTGTAGCTGGAGTAGCAATGTAGCTAGTGTAGCAGTGTAGCAATGTAGCTAGTGAAGGAGTGTAGCAATATAGAAGGGTAGCTGTGTAGCTAGTGTAGCTGGTGTAGCTGGTGTCGCTAGTGTAGCTGTGTAGCTAGTGTAGCTGGTGTAGCTAGTGTAGCTGTGTAGCTAGTGTAGTTGTGTAGCTGTGTAGCTGGTGTAGCTGGTGTCGCTAGTGTAGCTGTGTAGTTGTGTAGCTGTGTAGCTAGTGTAGCTGTGTAGCTAGTGTAGTTGTGTAGCTGGTGTAGCTGTGTAGCTAGTGTAGCTGTGTAGCTGGTGTCGCTAGTGTAGCTGTGTAGTTAGTGTAGCTGTGTAGCTGGTGTAGTTAGTGTAGCTAGTGTAGCTGTGTAGCTAGTGTAGCTAGTGTAGCTGGTGTAGCTGGTGTAGCTAGTGTGGCTGTGTAGCTAGTGTAGCTGGTGTAGCTGTGTAGCTGTGTAGCTGTGTAGCTGGTGTAGCTGGTGTAGCTAGTGTAGCTGGTGTAGCTAGTGTAGTGTAGCTGGTGTAGCTGTGTAGCTGGTGTAGCTGGTGTAGCTAGTGTAGCTGTGTAGCTGGTGTAGCTAGTGTAGCTGTGTAGCTAGTGTAGCTAGTGTAGCTGTGTAGCTAGTGTAGCTGGTGTAGCTAGTACTGTAGCTGTGTAGCTTGTGTAGCTGGTGTAGCTGGTGTCGCTAGTGTAGCTGTGTAGCTGGTGTAGCTGGTGTAGCTGTGTAGCTAGTGTAGCTGTGTAGCTGGTGTAGCTGGTGTAGCTGGTGTAGCTAGTGTAGCTAGTGTAGCTGTGTAGCTAGTGTAGCTGTGTAGCTGGTGTAGCTAGTGTAGCTGGTGTAGCTAGTGTAGCTGTGTAGCTAGTGTAGCTAGTGTAGCTGTGTAGCTGGTGTAGCTGGTGTAGCTAGTGTAGCTGTGTAGCTAGTGTAGCTGGTGTAGCTGTGTAGCTGTGTAGCTGTGTAGCTGGTGTAGCTGGTGTAGCTGGTGTAGCTGTGTAGCTGGTGTAGCTAGTGTAGCTGTGTAACTAGTGTAGCTGGTGTAGCTAGTGTAGCTGTGTAGCTAGTGTAGCTAGTGTAGCTGTGTAGCTAGTGTAGCTGGTGTAGCTGGTACTGTAGCTGTGTAGCTTGTGTAGCTGGTGTAGCTAATGTAGCTAGTGTAGCTAGTGTAGCTAGTGTAGCTTGTGTAGCTTGTGTAGCTAGTGTAGCTGTGTAGCTGGTGTAGCTAGTGTAGCTGTGTAGCTAGTGTAGCTGGTGTAGCTGGTGTAGTTGTGTAGCTGGTGTAGCTGTGTAGCAGTGTAGCTGTGTAGCTGGTGTAGTTACTGTAGCTGTGTAGCTGGTGTAGCTGTGTAGCTAGTGTAGCTGTGTAGCTGGTGTAGCTGTGTAGCTGTGTAGCTAGTGTAGCTGTGTAGCTAGTGTAGCTAGTGTAGCTGTGTAGCTGGTGTAGCTAGTGTAGCTGTGTAGCTGGTGTAGCTGGTGTAGCTGGTGTAGCTGTGTAGCTAGTGTAGCTGGTGTAGCTGTGTAGCTAGTGTAGCTGGTGTAGCTGGTGTAGCTGTGTAGCTGTGTAGCTGGTGTAGCTGGTGTAGCTAGTGTAGCTGGTGTAGCTGTGTAGCTGTGTAGCTGTGTAGCTGGTGTAGCTGTGTAGCTGGTGTAGCTAGTGTAGCTGTGTAGCTGGTGTAGCTGGTGTAGCTGTGTAGCTGGTGTAGCTGGTGTAGCTAGTGTAGCTGTGTAGCTAGTGTAGCTGTGTAGCTGGTGTAGCTAGTGTAGCTGTGTAGCTAGTGTAGCTGTGAAGCTGGTGTAGCTGGTGTAGCTGTGTAGCTAGTGTAGCTGGTGTAGCTGTGTAGCTGGTGTAGCTGTGTAGCTGTGTAGAGCTGTGTAGCTGGTGTAGCTAGTGTAGCTGGTGTAGCTAGTGTAGCTGATGTAGCTAGTGTAGCTGTGTAGCTGTGTAGCTAGTGTAGCTGGTGTAGCTGTGTAGCTGGTGTAGCTGGTGTAGCTGGTGTAGCTAGTGTAGCTGTGTAGCTGTGTAGCTGGTGTAGCTGGTGTAGCTAGTGTAGCTGTGTAGCTGGTGTAGCTGGTGTAGCTAGTGTAGCTGGTGTAGCTAGTGTAGCTGTGTAGCTGGTGTAGCTGGTGTAGCTAGTGTAGCTGGTGTAGCTAGTGTAGCTGTGTAGCTAGTGTAGCTAGTGTAGCTGGTGTAGCTAGTACTGTAGCTAGTACTGTAGCTTGTGTAGCTGGTGTAGCTGGTGTCGCTAGTGTAGCTAGTGTAGCGGTGTAGCTGGTGTAGCTGTGTAGCTAGTGTAGCTGGTGTAGCTAGTGTAGCTGGTGTAGCTGGTGTAGCTGGTGTAGCTGTGTAGCTAGTGTAGCTTGTGTAGCTAGTGTAGCTGGTGTAGCTAGTGTAGCTGTGTAGCTAGTGTAGCTGTGTAGCTGTGTAGCTGGTGTAGCTGTGTAGCTGGTGTAGCTAGTGTAGCTGGTGTAGCTAGTGTAGCTGTGTAGCTAGTGTAGCTGGTGTAGCTAGTACTGTAGCTGTGTAGCTTGTGTAGCTGGTGTAGCTAATGTAGCTAGTGTAGCTGTGTAGCTAGTGTAGCTGTGTAGCTGTGTAGCTAGTGTAGCTGTGTAGCTGGTGTAGCTGGTGTAGTTGTGTAGCTAGTGTAGCTGTGTAGCTAGTGTAGCTGTGTAGCTGTGTAGTAGTGTAGCTGGTGTAGCTGTGTAGCTGTGTAGCTAGTGTAGCTGTGTAGCTGTTAGCTGTGTAGCTGGTGTAGCTGTGTAGCTGTGTAGCTAGTGTAGCTGTGTAGCTAGTGTAGCTGTGTAGCTAGTGTAGCTAGTGTAGCTGGTGTAGCTGTGTAGCTGTGTAGCTGTGTAGCTGGTGTAGCTGGTGTAGCTGTGTAGCTGTGTAGCTGTGTAGCTGGTGTAGCTAGTAGTGTAGCTAGTGTAGCTGTGTAGCTGTGCTAGCTGTAGCTAGTGTAGCTGTGTAGCTGTGTAGCTGGTGTAGCTGTGTAGCTGGTGTAGCTGTGTAGCTGTGTAGCTGGTGTAGCTAGTGTAGCTGGTGTAGCTGTGTAGCTGTGTAGCTGGTGTAGCTGGTGTAGCTGGTGTAGCTAGTGTAGCTGTGTAGCTAGTGTAGCTGGTGTAGCTAGTGTAGCTGTGTAGCTAGTGTAGCTGGTGTAGTTAGTGTAGCTAGTGTAGTTAGTGTAGCTGGTGTAGCTAGTGTAGTGTAGCTAGTGTAGCTGTGTAGCTAGTGTAGCAGTGTAGCTGGTGTAGCTGGTGTAGCTGTGTAGCTAGTGTAGCTGTGTAGCTGGTGTAGCTAGTGTAGCTAGTGTAGCTGTGTAGCTGTGTAGCTGTGTAGCTAGTGTAGCTGGTGTAGCTGTGTAGCAGTGTAGCTGTGTAGCTGTGTAGCTAGTGTAGCTGTGTAGCTGTGTAGCTGGTGTAGCTGTGTGTAGTGCTGTGTAGCTAGTGTAGCTGGTGTAGCTAGTGTAGCTGGTGTAGCTAGTGTAGCTGGTGTAGCTGTGTAGCTAGTGTAGCTAGTGTAGCTGTGTAGCTGGTGTAGCTGTGTAGCTGGTGTAGCTGGTGTAGCTGTGTAGCTAGTGTAGCTGTGTAGCTAGTGTAGCTGTGTAGCTGTGTAGCTAGTGTAGCTGGTGTAGCTGGTGTGGTGTAGCTGGTGTAGCTAGTGTAGCTAGTGTAGCTGGTGTAGCTAGTGTAGCTGGTGTAGCTAGTGTAGCTGGGTGTAGCTAGTGTAGCTGTGTAGCTGTGTAGCTGTGTAGCTGTGTAGCTGGGTGTAGCTGGTGTAGCTGGTGTAGCTAGTGTAGCTGTGTAGCTGTGTAGCTGTGTAGCTAGTGTAGCTAGTGTAGCTGTGTAGCTGGTGTAGCTGGTGTAGCAGTGTAGCTGTGTAGCTGGTGTAGCTGTGTAGCTAGTGTAGCTGGTGTAGCTGTGTAGCTGGTGTAGCTGTGTAGCAGTGTAGCTGGTGTAGCTAGTGTAGCTGTGTAGCTAGTGTAGCTGGTGTAGCTGGTGTAGCTGTGTAGCTAGTGTAGCTGTGTAGCTGGTGTAGCTGTGTAGCTGGTGTAGCTGTGTAGCTGTGTAGCTGGTGTAGCTGGTGTAGCTGTGTAGCTGTGTAGCTGGTGTAGCTGTGTAGCTAGTGTAGCTGTGTAGCTGTGTAGCTAGTGTAGCTGTGTAGTTGTGTAGCTGGTGTAGCTGTGTAGCTAGTGTAGCTAGTGTAGCTGTGTAGCTGTGTAGCTGGTGTAGCTGTGTAGCTGTGTAGCTAGTGTAGCTGTGTAGCTGTGTAGCTGTGTAGCTAGTGTAGCTGTGTAGCTGTGTAGCTGGTGTAGCTGTGTAGCTAGTGTAGCTAGTGTAGCTGTGTAGCTGGTGTAGCTGTAGCTGTGTAGCTGTGTAGCTGGTGTAGTGTAGCTAGTGTAGCTGTGTAGCTAGTGTAGCTGTGTAGCTGTGTAGCTGTGTAGCTAGTGTAGCTGTGTAGCTAGTGTAGCTGTGTAGCTGTGTAGCTGTGTAGCTGTGTAGCTGGTGTAGCTGTGTAGCTGGTGTAGCTAGTGTAGCTGTGTAGCTAGTGTAGCTGGTGTAGCTAGTGTAGCTGGTGTAGCTGTGTAGCTGTGTAGCTAGTGTAGCTGGTGTAGCTAGTGTAGCTGTGTAGCTGTGTAGTAGTGTAGCTGTGTAGCTAGTGTAGCTGTGTAGCTAGTGTAGCTGGTGTAGCTGGTGTAGCTGGTGTAGCTGTGTAGCTAGTGTAGCTGTGTAGCTGGTGTAGCTAGTGTAGCTGTGTAGCTGGTGTAGCTGTGTAGCTGTGTAGCTAGTGTAGCTGTGTAGCTAGTGTAGCTAGTGTAGCTGGTGTAGCTGGTGTAGCTGGTGTAGCTGGTGTAGCTGTGTAGCTAGTGTAGCTGGTGTAGCTGGTGTAGCTGTGTAGCTGGTGTAGCTGGTGTAGCTGGTGTAGCTGTGTAGCTGTGTAGCTGGTGTAGCTGTGTAGCTGGTGTAGCTGTGTAGCTGTGTAGCTGTGTAGCTGTGTAGCTAGTGTAGTGTAGCTGTGTAGCTGTGTAGCTAGTGTAGCTGGTGTAGCTGTGTAGCTAGTGTAGCTAGTGTAGCTAGTGTAGCTGTGTAGCTAGTGTAGCTGTGTAGCTGTGTAGCTAGTGTGTAGCTAGTGTAGCTGTGTAGCTGTGTAGCTGGTGTAGCTAGTGTAGCTGTGTAGCTAGTGTAGCTGGTGTAGCTGTGTAGCTAGTGTAGCTGTGTAGCTGGTGTAGCTAGTGTAGCTGTGTAGCTGGTGTAGCTAGTGTAGCTGTGTAGTGTAGCTAGTGTAGCTGTGTAGCTGGTGTAGCTAGTGTAGCTGTGTAGCTGTGTAGCTGTGTGTAGCTAGTGTAGCTGTGTAGTGTAGCTAGTGTAGCTAGTGTAGCTGTGTAGCTAGTGTAGCTAGTGTAGCTGTGTAGCTGTGTAGCTAGTGTAGCTGTGTAGCTAGTGTAGCTGTGTAGCTGTGTAGCTGTGTAGCTGTGTAGTAGCTGGTGTAGCTAGTGTAGCTGGTGTAGCTGTGTAGCTGGTGTAGCTGGTGTAGCTGTGTAGCTGTGTAGCTGGTGTAGCTGTGTAGCTGGTGTAGCTGGTGTAGCTAGTGTAGCTGGTGTAGCTGGTGTAGCTAGTGTAGCTGTGTAGCTAGTGTAGCTGTGTAGCTGGTGTAGCTAGTGTAGCTGTGTAGCTAGTGTAGCTAGTGTAGCTAGTGTAGCTGGTGTAGCTGGTGTAGCTGTGTAGCTGTGTAGCTGGTGTAGCTGGTGTAGCTGTGTAGCTGTGTAGCTGTGTAGCTGTGTAGCTAGTGTAGCTGTGTAGCTAGTGTAGCTGTGTAGCTAGTGTAGCTGGTGTAGCTGTGTAGCTGGTGTAGCTGGTGTAGCTGGTGTAGCTGTGTAGCTGGTGTAGCTGGTGTAGCTAGTGTAGCTGTGTAGCTGTGTAGCTGTGTAGCTGGTGTAGCTGTGTAGCTGGTGTAGCTAGTGTAGCTGTGTAGCTGTGTAGCTAGTGTAGCTGTGTAGCTGTGTAGCTGTGTAGCTAGTGTAGCTGTGTAGCTGGTGTAGCTGGTGTAGCTGTGTAGCTAGTGTGTAGCTAGTGTAGCTGTGTAGCTAGTGTAGCTGTGTAGCTGTAGCTGGTGTAGCTAGTGTAGCTGTGTGTAGCTGTGTAGCTGGTGTAGCTGTGTAGCTAGTGTAGCTAGTGTAGCTAGTGTAGCTGGTGTAGCTAGTGTAGCTGTGTAGCTAGTGTAGCTAGTGTAGCTAGTGTAGCTGGTGTAGCTAGTGTAGTGTGTAGCTGGTGTAGCTAGTGTAGCTGTGTAGCTGTGTAGCTGGTGTAGCTGTGTAGCTAGTGTAGCTGGTGTAGCTAGTGTAGCTGTGTAGCTGTGTAGCTGGTGTAGCTGTGTAGCTAGTGTAGCTGGTGTAGCTGGTGTAGCTAGTGTAGCTGTGTAGCTGGTGTAGCTGTGTAGCTGTGTAGCTGTGTAGCTAGTGTAGCTGGTGTAGCTGTGTAGCTGTGTAGCTGGTGTAGCTGTGTAGCTAGTGTAGCTGTGTAGCTAGTGTAGCTGTGTAGCTGTGTAGCTGTGTAGCTAGTGTAGCTGTGTAGCTGTGTAGCTAGTGTAGCTGTGTAGCTGTGTAGCTGTGTAGCTAGTGTAGCTGTGTAGCTAGTGTAGCTGGTGTAGCTGTGTAGCTGGTGTAGCTGGTGTAGCTGTGTGTAGCTAGTGTAGCTGTGTAGCTGGTGTAGCTGGTGTAGCTGTGTAGCTGTGTAGCTGTGTAGCTGTGTAGCTAGTGTAGCTGGTGTAGCTGTGTAGCTAGTGTAGCTGGTGTAGCTGGTGTAGCTGTGTAGCTGTGTAGCTGGTGTAGCTGTGTAGCTGTGTAGCTGTGTAGCTAGTGTAGCTGGTGTAGCTGTGTAGCTAGTGTAGCTGTGTAGCTGGTGTAGCTGGTGTAGCTGTGTAGCTGTGTAGCTGGTGTAGCTGTGTAGCTGGTGTAGCTGTGTAGCTGGTGTAGCTAGTGTAGCTGGTGTAGCTGTGTAGCTGTAGTGTAGCTGTGTAGCTGGTGTAGCTGGTGTAGCTGGTGTAGCTAGTGTAGCTGTGTAGCTAGTGTAGCTGTAGTGTGTAGCTGGTGTAGCTGTGTAGCTAGTGTAGCTGGTGTAGCTAGTGTAGCTAGTGTAGCTGGTGTAGCTAGTGTAGCTGGTGTAGCTAGTGTAGCTAGTGTAGCTAGTGTAGCTGTGTAGCTGTGTAGCTAGTGTAGCTGGTGTAGCTAGTGTAGCTGTGTAGCTGTGTAGCTGGTGTAGCTGTGTAGCTGTGTAGCTAGTGTAGCTGTGTAGCTGGTGTAGCTGTGTAGCTAGTGTAGTGTGTAGCTGGTGTAGCTGTGTAGCTAGTGTAGCTGTGTAGCTGTGTAGCTAGTGTAGCTAGTGTAGCTGTGTAGCTAGTGTAGCTAGTGTAGCTGTGTAGCTGTGTAGCTGTGTAGCTGTGTAGTAGTGTAGCTGTAGCTAGTGTAGCTGTGTAGCTGTGTAGCTAGTGTAGCTAGTGTAGCTTGTGTAGCTAGTGTAGTGTAGCTAGTGTAGCTGTGTAGCTAGTGTAGCTGGTGTAGCTAGTGTAGCTGTGTAGCTAGTGTAGCTGTGTAGCTGGTGTAGCTGTGTAGCTGGTGTAGCTAGTGTAGCTGGTGTAGCTGTGTAGCTGTGTAGCTGTGTAGCTGTGTAGCTGTGTAGCTGTGTAGTGTGTAGCTAGTGTAGCTGTGTAGCTGTGTAGCTGTGTAGCTGTGTAGCTGGTGTAGCTAGTGTAGCTGTGTAGCTAGTGTAGCTAGTGTAGCTGTGTAGCTGTGTAGCTGTGTAGCTAGTGTAGCTGTGTAGCTGGTGTAGCTAGTGTAGCTGGTGTAGCTAGCTGTGTAGCTGTGTAGTGTGTAGCTGGTGTAGCTAGTGTAGCTAGTGTAGCTGGTGTAGCTGGTGTAGTAGCTGTGTAGCTGGTGTAGCTGGTGTAGCTGGTGTAGCTGTGTAGCTGGTGTAGCTAGTGTAGCTGTGTAGTCTAGTGTAGCTGTGTAGCTAGTGTAGCTGTGTAGCTAGTGTAGCTGTGTATTGTGTAGCTGTGTAGCTGGTAGCTAGTGTAGCTGGTGTAGCTGTGTAGCTAGTGTAGCTGTGTAGCTGTGTAGCTAGTGTTAGCTGTGTAGCTGGTGTAGCTGGTGTAGCTAGTGTAGCTGTGTAGCTAGTGTAGCTAGTGTAGTGTAGCTCATGTGTAGCTGTGTAGCTGTGTAGTAGGTGTAGCTAGTGTAGCTGTGTAGCTGGTGTAGCTAGTGTAGCTGTGTAGCTGGTGTAGCTGTGTAGCTAGTGTAGCTGTGTAGCTGTGTAGCTGTGTAGCTAGTGTAGCTGTGTAGCTGGTGTAGCTGGTGTAGCTATTGTAGCTAGCTGTGTAGCTGTGTAGCTGGTGTAGCTAGTGTAGCTACATGTAGCTAGTGTAGCTGGTGTAGCTGGTGTAGCTAGTGTAGCTAGTGTAGCTAGTGTAGCTAGTGTAGCAGTGTAGCAATGTAGCTAGTGAAGGAGTGTAGCTTGTAGAAGGGTAGCTGTGTAGCTAGTGTAGCTGGTGTAGCTGGTGTCGCTAGTGTAGCTGTGTAGCTAGTGTAGCTGGTGTAGCTGGTGTAGCTAGTGTAGCTGTGTAGCTGGTGTAGCTAGTGTAGCTGGTGTAGCTGGTGTAGCTAGTGTAGCTGGTGTAGCTAGTGTAGCTAGTGTAGCTGGTGTAGCTAGTGTAGCTAGTGTAGCTGTGTACCTGGTGTAGCTAGTGTAGCTGTGTAGCTGGTGTAGCTGTTGTAGCTGGTGTAGCTTGGATTTAAAGCCAGAAAACGAAGCAGTTTCGAAATGAAGTCTAGAAAAAAACTCAATAAAGCATCACGAAGGTGTACAATACCAGCAAAAATGGTGTACAATATTCTCAAAAAATATCTAACTTTGCGTTCATTTTTACATTCTACTTTTGTATTTTTTTTGGTACATTTCACACTTTTCACATATAGGAATTTCAACAAACTATGCGTTTTTACACTGACTGTAGTAGGGAATTATTGCGAAACTATTTCTTAGTAATAGAGCTGAGCCGAAAGCATCGTGTTTGCATACGGTTATTAAAACATCATTAGTTTCACATTCCCAAGTTATGTTACATAGCAGAATCATGCAATGCATGCATTTTAATAGACCTTATGCATAATGACGTAATGTGACTACTACTACCAGAATGCTTTGCGCATCTTCTTTGTGAGATAATTAGTACCCTTTGTCTTAGTGAATCGTGAATTGTTTATTAAACATTGCTTGGCAGCTAAAACTGAATTACGTAATTTACAATTGAATGAATTACCTCACGAGCGAATAAAAATCATGAATAAGAAGAAAATTCGCAAAGCATTCTGGTAGTTGTAGTCACATTACGTCATTATGCATAAGGTCTATTGGAAATGCGATTCCTTTAAATAATATAATATATTTACTCCACTGCTAAAAAAAAGGTTATTAAAAGACAATTTCACTGTTTTCAGATATAAAAAATGTTAATGTTACATCGTACCACAGAATGGTGTGAGTATAGATTTCATGTTCAATATAATTTTAAATATATTGTATACATATAATGCAGCATTTGATTAAAACATTAATTTCCTATGCAATGTTACCAAGTTTATGCACTTGCTTGAACGGGACACGAATATAGAGTAGTTATTCAACAACTAATCACAGCGCGCAAAATCATTGCTCAAATGCTTAGGCACAGCAACGTCACCGCACGGCACGAACCCGCACCGTAACTAGCTCCCACACATATGAAAACGACCCTATTGTACAAGCCTACTGACTACTACATTTGCCGGCACACTAGTTACACACTAGCCGGGACTTTAAAGGGGGACTCTGACGAAAATCATTCGAAATTTATTTGACCTGAAACTTCACTGAAATATTCTCAAAGAGCCATACAATTACTGGTTAATGTGTTTTCTCAAAATTCCTATGGGAAGTATTACATTTTTATGAATCTTTAGAAGTGTCAGTGATGTCATCTACTCAACCCAAACAATCAATACAGCTTCGCTCCATACATTTCTTTGTGTTTAGTTTCTTGAATTATTTTATTACTATGAAGCTAAAAGTTTGGGTGAAGGAGTTTTCTTACATTATTTGTGCTTAGGATTGATTGTCTGACCAGCTTTCTTCAATGCAGAGCTGTTATCTGAACAAAACATTGAGATATTTTGATCACAAAATACAAATAAATGTATGGAGCTGAATGTTGGGTTGAGTAGATGACGTCTCTGACACCTCTAAAGATTCATAAAAATACTGTACTTCCCTTTGGAATATCGAAAAAAGATTTTAACTAGTGATTATCAGACCCTTGAAGAATTATTCAATAAAGTTTCAGCTCAACTAAATTTCGAACGATTTTCGTCAGAGTCCCCCTTTAAGCATCGAGGACGGGGACGTGAGGACGACGGCGTTCGAATAAAGTGTTTTGCTGATTGACTATTAATTGTTTTCATATTTGTTTATTTTTTTCGTGTTTTTCACTGAATTTGCGCCCTCTTTGATGAATGACATCTTCTTTTTGTGGTCCGGTTGACTAAAAACAACTATCTACACAAATAACGAACTAACATTCTCGTTCTCTATACAACGTCAAACATAGGCATTTCACGTTGTAGTTCAACACAGAACGCCTGAAGTAAGAACAAATCGAGCTCATTTCATGCATTCCAACAAGAAGTTATTGAATTTTGTAATTAGCGCTATTGTTTCTCTGCCGTCGTCCTCACGTCCCCGTCCTCGATGCTTAAAGTCCCTACTAACTACATACACAGCTACACAGCTACACAACTACACAGCTACACTAGCTACACCAGCTACACAGCTACACCAGCTACACCAGCTACACCAGCTACACCAGCTACACAGCTACACAGCTACACAGCTACACAGCTACACAGCTACACAGCTACACAGCTACACAGCTACACCAGCTACACAGCTACACTAGCTACACAGCTACACCAGCTACACTAGCTACACCAGCTACACAGCTACACAGCTACACAGCTACACAGCTACACAGCTACACAGCTACACAGCTACACAGCTACACACAGCTACACAGCTACACCAGCTACACAGCTACACAGCTACACAGCTACACAGCTACACAGCTACACAGCTACACAGCTACACAGCTACACAGCTACACCAGCTACACAGCTACACAGCTACACAGCTACACCAGCTACACAGCTACACTAGCTACACAGCTACACCAGCTACACAGCTACACTAGCTACACTAGCTACACAGCTACACAGCTACACAGCTACACAGCTACACAGCTACACTAGCTACACAGCTACACTAGCTACACCAGCTACACAGCTACACTAGCTACACAGCTACACAGCTACACAGCTACACTAGCTACACCAGCTACACAGCTACACTAGCTACACCAGCTACACAGCTACACAGCTACACAGCTACACAGCTACACAGCTACACAGCTACACCAGCTACACAGCTACACCAGCTACACAGCTACACAGCTACACAGCTACACAGCTACACAGCTACACAGCTACACCAGCTACACAGCTACACAGCTACACTAGCTACACAGCTACACAGCTACACAGCTACACAGCTACACAGCTACACCAGCTACACCAGCTACACCAGCTACACAGCTACACTAGCTACACAGCTACACAGCTACACAGGCTACACACTAGCTACACCAGCTACACCAGCTACACCAGCTACACAGCTACACAGCTACACAGCTACACAGCTACACAGCTACACTAGCTACACAGCTACACAGCTACACAGCTACACAGCTACACAGCTACACAGCTACACAGCTACACAGCTACACAGCTACACAGCTACACAGCTACACAGCTACACAGCTACACAGCTACACAGCTACACAGCTACACAGCTACACAGCTACACAGCTACACCAGCTACACAGCTACACAGCTACACACAGCTACACAGCTACACCAGCTACACAGCTACACAGCAGCTACACAGCTACACAGCTACACAGCTACACAGCTACACTAGCTACACAGCTACACAGCTACACTAGCTACACACAGCTACACTAGCTACACTAGCTACACAGCTACACTAGCTACACAGCTACACAGCTACACACAGCTACACAGCTACACCAGCTACACCAGCTACACCAGCTACACAGCTACACAGCTACACTAGCTACACAGCTACACAGCTACACAGCTACACACTAGCTACACAGCTACACACACACAGCTACACTAGCTACACAGCTACACAGCTACACAGCTACACAGCTACACAGCTACACAGCTACACACAGCTACACAGCTACACAGCTACACAGCTACACAGCTACACAGCTACACAGCTACACAGCTACACACAGCTACACACAGCTACACAGCTACACAGCTACACAGCTACACAGCTACACAGCTACACAGCTACACAGCTACACAGCTACACTAGCTACACAGCTACACAGCTACACAGCTACACAGCTACACAGCTACACCAGCTACACAGCTACACAGCTACACAGCAGCTACACAGCTACACAGCTACACAGCTACACTAGCTACACAGCTACACAGCTACACAGCTACACAGCTACACTAGCTACACAGCTACACAGCTACACCAGCTACACCAGCTACACAGCTACACAGCTACACCAGCTACACAGCTACACAGCTACACTAGCTACACACACACAGCTACACAGCTACACAGCTACACAGCTACACCAGCTACACAGCTACACAGCTACACAGCTACACAGCTACACAGCTACACAGCTACACAGCTACACCAGCTACACCAGCTACACAGCTACACAGCTACACCAGCTACACCAGCTACACAGCTACACACAGCTACACAGCTACACAGCTACACACAGCTACACAGCTACACAGCTACACAGCTACACAGCTACACAGCTACACAGCTACACAGCTACACAGCTACACAGCTACACAGCTACACAGCTACACAGCTACACAGCTACACAGCTACACACAGCTACACAGCTACACAGCTACACAGCTACACAGCTACACAGCTACACACAGCTACACAGCTACACAGCTACACAGCTACACCAGCTACACAGCTACACAGCTACACAGCTACACAGCTACACAGCTACACCAGCTACACAGCTACACAGCTACACCAGCTACACAGCTACACAGCTACACAGCTACACCAGCTACACCAGACACAGCTACACAGCTACACCAGCTACACAGCTACACAGCTACACAGCTACACAGCTACACAGCTACACAGCTACACAGCTACACAGCTACACAGCTACACAGCTACACAGCTACACAGCTACACAGCTACACAGCTACACAGCTACACAGCTACACAGCTACACAGCTACACAGCTACACTAGCTACACAGCTACACAGCTACACAGCTACACAGCTACACCAGCTACACAGCTACACAGCTACACAGCTACACAGCTACACTACACCAGCTACACCAGCTACACAGCTACACAGCTACACAGCTACACAGCTACACAGCTACACCAGCTACACAGCTACACAGCTACACTAGCTACACAGCTACACAGCTACACAGCTACACAGCTACACTAGCTACACCAGCTACACAGCTACACAGCTACACAGCTACACAGCTACACAGCTACACTACACAGCTACACAGCTACACTAGCTACACAGCTACACACAGCTACACCAGCTACACAGCTACACAGCTACACAGCTACACAGCTACACCAGCTACACAGCTACACAGCTACACACAGCTACACAGCTACACAGCTACACAGCTACACAGCTACACAGCTACACAGCTACACACAGCTACACAGCTACACCAGCTACACCAGCTACACCAGCTACACCAGCTACACAGCTACACAGCTACACAGCTACACAGCTACACAGCTACACAGCTACACACCAGCTACACAGCTACACAGCTACACAGCTACACCAGCTACACCAGCTACACAGCTACACAGCTACACAGCTACACAGCTACACTAGCTACACAGCTACACAGCTACACAGCTACACAGCTACACAGCTACACAGCTACACCAGCTACACAGCTACACAGCTACACCAGCTACACAGCTACACCAGCTACACAGCTACAGCTACACAGCTACACCAGCTACACAGCTACACAGCTACACAGCTACAGCTACAGCTACACAGCTACACAGCTACACAGCTACAGCTACACAGCTACACCAGCTACACAGCTACACACAGCTACACAGCTACACAGCTACACAGCTACACACAGCTACACAGCTACACCAGCTACACACTAGCTACACAGCTACACAGCTACACAGCTACACTAGCTACACAGCTACACAGCTACACAGCTACACAGCTACACTAGCTACACAGCTACACCAGCTACACAGCTACACAGCTACACAGCTACACACAGCTACACAGCTACACAGCACACAGCTACACAGCTACACACAGCTACTACACTAGCTACACAGCTACACAGCTACACTAGCTACACAGCTACACAGCTACACTATAGCTACACAGCTACACAGCTACACAGCTACACTAGCTACACAGCTACACAGCTACACACTACAGCTACACAGCTACACCAGCTACACAGCTACACAGCTACACCAGCTACACAGCTACACAGCTACACCAGCTACACAGCTACACTAGCTACACCAGCTACACCAGCTACACCAGCTACACCAGCTACACACAGCTACACTAGCTACACAGCTACACAGCTACACAGCTACACTAGCTACACAGCTACACCAGCTACACCAGCTACACAGCTACACTAGCTACACCAGCTACACAGCTACACTAGCTACACTAGCTACACAGCTACACTAGCTACACCAGCTACACAGCTACACCAGCTACACCAGCTACACCAGCTACACAGCTACACAGCTACACAGCTACACAGCTACACAGCTACACAGCTACACAGCTACACAGCTACACAGCTACACCAGCTACACAGCTACAGCTACACAGCTACACACAGCTACACAGCTACACAGCTACACAGCTACACAGCTACACAGCTACACAGCTACACCAGCTACACAGCTACACCAGCTACACAGCTACACAGCTACACAGCTACACAGCTACACTAGCTACCAGCTACACAGCTAGCAGCTACACAGCTACACAGCTACACCAGCTACACCAGCTACACAGCTACACAGCTACACAGCTACACAGCTACACCAGCTACACCAGCTACACCAGCTACACCAGCTACACAGCTACACAGCTACACCAGCTACACAGCTACACAGCTACACAGCTACACAGCTACACAGCTACACAGCTACACAGCTACACAGCTACACCAGCTACACAGCTACACAGCTACACAGCTACACAGCTACACAGCTACACAGCTACACAGCTACACAGCTACACAGCTACACAGCTACACAGCTACACAGCTACACAGCTACACAGCTACACAGCTACACAGCTACACAGCTACACAGCTACACCAGCTACACAGCTACACAGCTACAGCAGCTACACAGCTACACAGCTACACAGCTACACAGCTACACAGCTACACAGCTACACAGCTACACAGCTACACAGCTACACAGCTACACAGCTACACAGCTACACAGCTACACAGCTACACAGCTACACCAGCTACACAGCTACACAGCTACACAGCTACACAGCTACACAGCTACACAGCTACACAGCTACACAGCTACACAGCTACACAGCTACACAGCTACACAGCTACACAGCTACACAGCTAGCTACACACAGCTACACAGCTACACAGCTACACAGCTACACAGCTACACAGCTACACAGCTACACAGCTACACCAGCTACACCAGCTACACAGCTACACAGCTACACCAGCTACACAGCTACACAGCTACACAGCTACACAGCTACACTAGCTACACAGCTACACAGCTACACAGCTACACTAGCTACACACAGCTACACAGCTACACCAGCTACACAGCTACACTAGCTACACTAGCTACACAGCTACACAGCTACACCAGCTACACCAGCTACACAGCTACACAGCTACACAGCTACACCAGCTACACAGCTACACTAGCTACACAGCTACACAGCTACACTAGCTACACCAGCTACACAGCTACACCAGCTACACAGCTACACTAGCTACACAGCTACACAGCTACACAGCTACACCAGCTACACAGCTACACAGCTACACAGCTACACACAGCTACACAGCTACACAGCTACACAGCTACACCAGCTACACAGCTACACAGCTACACAGCTACACAGCTACACAGCTACACAGCTACACTAGCTACACAGCTACACTAGCTACACAGCTACACTAGCTACACAGCTACACTAGCTACACAGCTACACCAGCTACACTACACAGCTACACCAGCTACACAGCTACACAGCTACACAGCTACACAGCTACACAGCTACACCAGCTACACAGCTACACAGCTACACTAGCTATTGTAAGCTACACAGCTACACTAGCTACACAGCTGTTCTACACTACAGCTACACAGCTACACTAGCGACACCAGCTACACCAACAATCGATCAATATAGAGACACTAATTGATACATCATGAAGCCTTTCTGTACCTTGAATGTCACCAGTATCAGCAACTACAGTGGTGAAAGTTTTAAGTTGGTCTAAAGTTGAATCCATGTTTTTGCAGAACAACTCGAATGAATAATTTTTGACAATCACGTGGTTTTATAAACACGTGGTTATTTTTCTTGTTTTCTTGAGCCCATTCGTTTACAACCAGCGGTTGCCTTTCAGATAATCACTTTCAAAATGGACGACGGGGAAGAACTGACGAGCGCTTCTGCAAATGGCGACGAAAAGGTAAAGTTTTACGGCTTTTTCACTAAACTAATTGCGCATTTAACAAGTTGGTGCAACCAATTCTTCATTGTCTTTCATTAAGATATTCAACGCTGCAGAAAAACGCAGTAGAAATACATTTTCAAAGAGTTTGTTGACAATGTTGTTGTCATAGTTTTGCGCGCGTTTGCAAAAGTGCATCCATTGATCATTCTCTTTTAATATACCTTTTTCTACAAGATTTCAAGCCTTTAATGCTTTAATTTTTATCACAAAGATTGAAATAAAGATCCAGTAAGATAACTGAATCAGTAAATGAACCAATAATGTTTGTAAATAACAATAATAATAAGCTAATAAGACTTAATAATTTAAAACTTTTCTTATATTTTTTTTGTCAAAGAACGCACGAAATATGCACAAGAAATATGGGACCGTATTTTGGGTAGTTACTTCAAACTGGCTTTCCAATCATTCATTCAGAATCGTGTGATGAATATTAACCAATCAGAGTGCGAGAAATGCTGCAGTTTTGCTACAGCTTGTGGGGTCATGTAAAACATTTAAATGTAAACTTTTAAAACAAAAATATATAAAAATGTAAAAATTATTTTAATTATTTAAAATATATTAATTAATAATAATAATATATATTTTCAGCATGTCAAGTCATTCCTCAGCCGAGGTGTCAGCCCCAATCAGTTTTCTTCACAAGGGTTTTTACCGCTTGGAATTGCAGCATTCTGGGGATACAGCAATATAGTTAGACTCTTATTAGATAATGGGTAAATAGTTCATTCATTTTCAATATTTATTATTCCCTGGGGGGGGGGGGGGGGGGGGGGGGGGTCATTGTCTTGTTATCGTGAATGTTAATACCAATAGTTTATACTATTGAGTAATTTGCATCATAGTCAGGCATGTGCCTTTAACATATTGCAACACGCACAGTATATCGATCTAGTTCACTTTTCTATTTGCTTACGTTACGAGCAGAGCTATCACAGTTTTTTTTCTTCTTCATGTATTCTTGTAACTGTCTTTTAATATTTGTAATAAAGAATAATAATTTTAAAAAAATCACAGTTTTTACAGTCTTACAAAAAAAATGTCTGGAGATGAAAGCACAAGCTTTTGATTTGGTGCATGTTGACGTTACAGGGGCTGTCAATAGGTTTTTCAATTCTTGGTTTTCACCTACGTCATCGAAAATTTTCCCAGGACTTATATAGAACAAAACCTTCATAGGCCGAAAGAGCAGCCAAAACCATATATCTCAGCCGAAGCTTTAGTTAATAAAAGAAGTTTTAGATACGAAGATATGAGCGATCGCTTATGCTCATAATTTAGTTAAAATGTATGGATCCGCCATGTTGGTGTCGCATCGAGCGACACCAACATGGCGGCCAAATCACGAAGACTGAAAATCATGTTTAATTGCAAATACTTCAATTTTTCAATAGCTATATTCATCAAAATAAAGTTACCCATCATCTACAAAGTTAAAATCGTATTATTTCAAACGAATTTTCCTATTTCTATGGCTTTTGAAAATGCGTGACTGTATTGCGTGACAGAATTTGACTCGCAATAAAACGAAAACCAAACATCTAAATTACAAAATTATTTTGGGAAGAATTTTCTTATAACGATATAAACAACATATCCAACAAACAGTTTTGTGAGGTGAATAGTTTGGATTTTAGCTTTTTGATGACGTCATGTGAAAACCAAGAATAGCAGTGGGCACCTCAACTACATATGTAGTACTAGTACTTACATGTCACATAGTGTCGTTTTCATATGAGTGGGAAACCTATGGCACAGAGTTACGGTTATGGTATGCAATCGAGGACATTCTATTCAATTAATCACAGTGCACAAATGCATTGCTCAACCAATCAGAATGCTTGGATACGGCACAGTCACGAACCGTACCGTAACTACTTCCCACTCATATGAAAATGACTCTAATTGCAAGCTACCAGCATAGTGCTCAGAATAACAGACTTTATCATTCGACTCATTTCTATCCGCAGTTCTGATTGGCTAAAAGACCTGCAAATAACTGCGTACAAATAACGGTCTGAGCATGCGCAGTGAAGATTAAGCAATGTTCGCTGCAAATAACGGTCTGAGCATGCGCACTTAATTGATCATTCACAGTGTAAACATGGCTGCTCGTTTTACAATATTTTTTCTTGATGTTTATATTCAATAAATTCCTTATTGATAGAAATGAGTCGAATGATAAAACAATTATTGAACTCGGTTATCGCAAAATATCGTGATTTTGTCAGTGTCTCGCAGATTAATTATTTGCCTCTGCCTTCGGCATCGGCAAAATAATTAATCTGCTCGCCACTGACAAATCACGATATTTTGCTCAACCTCGTCCAATAATTGCCTAGTGCTGGTAGCTGGCTTATTTTGACAACTGGGGGGGGGGGGGGGGGGGGTCATCTCAAACAAGGCTCAATCATATATGCAATAATATTCTTGTTAGTGCTGAAGTCAATGGGTCCCACAAGGGAACCAAATGGACACCACTTCACTGTGCTGCTTTTCAAGGTCATGGCAAAGTTGTCATGATAATAATGGAGTATAATCCTGACTTAACCATGGCTGACTGTAAAGGAAGGTAAATATATGTGGCCATAATGTCCATGCTTATTCATTCATGAAATTGATTGTTTGTTTTTTTGATCAGAACTGCGTCAGCTTTTGCATCAGCTATGGACAACATATGGCCTTTCTTTGCTGGTAAGTGTTCTATCCTGCAGAGTATTACCATATATCTCTCATCCATTCAGACTTCTTTCCATTCATTCATCCATATCTCATTTTGACCCACTTACCTGTCCATTTAACCATCCATTTCTCAATTCAATGCATTACAACACATTTAATTTCATCAAAATTAAAATAACTATCATTTTAACAATAACAACATAATAGCTGCAGGATGTAAGAGGACTCCCAAATCAGAGTTAATTGCAAAAGACATTGTCAAAAAGGTAATTGTTAAACATTCTGATGGAGTTCTGTTTATTATTACTCGGGCCCTTCCGAAGGAAGCCCGAGTTAGAAAATGCGTTTTTCGGTAGTAGTAGTAGTCGTAGTTTTTTTAGTCGGTTAAAGAATGACGAAAGTATGCGACGTATTTAATCGTATCCGGAGTTTCAAGATTACTCCGCAGATTTGAAAAGATAAAGGAGACACAGGACTCAGGACTCAAGTAGATTATGAATCTTAGTTTTGAAAGCAGCTGTAGATCTTCAAGCTATTAAAAGGTCAGGATTCTAGTTCATCGTTCAATGACTAGAAGTGGTAAAAGGACTAGAAGCTCGCTTAAAATATATATTTTTTTAAACAAACGCGAGGCCGTTATCGGAACCATCTGACCTATGCAACCTCAAGACGTATCATGTTCGTACTCACCGGACTAATAGTCTCCCTCGTCACTCAACTGTCACTGATTGTCATGACGTCAGAGAAATTATATTGTATTGAAGAAGATGTCCTTGTTTTATTCGACGTACGAACCGTAACTCGAACCCGAACTCGATTCCAAACTCGACGTTTCGGGATCTGAAGCTAGAGAGGGGGCCTTTACACAAACTCATCAAAATCAAATCAATTGAACTCAAAGTCAAAAGGTAATCAAATGAACTCAAAGGCAAATCAAATGAACTCGACACATACATGTATATACATAGTCTCCCTCGTCACGCAACTGTCAGTCATTGTCAGGTCTCTCCTCGCGCAGCTGACATTGTCCTTGTTCTTCAACCAACTGGCATTCATTTTCAAGTACTTCCTCGAACAACTGACATTTTCCTTTTCACAATGCCCGAGTGAACGCTCATTGAGCGTCTTGTATTATTTAAAAAATGTGCACATAATATCATTTAGCTTTAACAATAGCCTTAGAAGAGATAGTTGGGATACAAGAGTGGTACAAATAAAGTTGTTGTTGTTGTTGTTGTTCATGTTGTTGTTGTTGTTGTTGTTGTTGTTGTTGGATACCTGTATCTGTGCCAGACCGAGAGAGAGTGGACTTTCATTTTGATCGTTGTAATTCTAGGTTCCAAGCAAAGAAGTTGGAGGGATACCACAGAATGAGAAAGCTTACTTTTCAAGACCTGGTTCAGCATATGTGATAAAAACACAAAGTCTTCATGGTACAGACAGAGCAGAAAGACCTTCTATCAAAGAACAAAAGGTTGGTAATGTTTTCTTACGCTCATTATATAACTTACAAATAGCTCTGAAATTTCAGAACGTGTTTGTCGTCGTCACATAAAATCTTTCATTTGAGCTTGAAAATAAAAACTTTAAATGACCCTCCAGGGGCACTTTAAATAACCCTCCAGGGGCACCTTAAATGACCCTCCAGGGGCACCTTGAATGACCCTCCAGGGGCACCTTGAATGACCCTCCAGGGGCACCTTAAATGACCCTCCAGGGGCACCTTAAATGAAGTAGAGTGGAAAATATTCCCAAATTATTCATTAAGCTCTGGACATCATCAACAAATTTCCAGTCAAAAGGTTAACCTTCTGGCTTCATTCCTCTTAAATTTCTCTCCACTCATATTGTTTTTCTCTGGCTTAAACTGTTATTAATAAGATTTTACTGTTTGGAAGTCTAGAAGTGAATCAGTAGCCATTATCGATTATCACATGTACAGTCACAAATTCTCCGCTCAATCAATGAAAAAATAATTAAGAAACCTAGTAAAACGTTTTAGTAATTTTTTTTACCAAATATTTCTGGGAGTAGGTACCCCTTGGGATCAATTCCGATCCATTGTACAAATGTTATCCGTCAAGTCACAACTAATTTCTGGCCTTTCAAAAATATTGGTTTGGTTGATTTTTAGGAAGATATTGCATTCTGTAATGGTGATGTACTAACGGAGGGGGATTCCCCTGTCAGACATGGTGCAAGAGACAGTCCTTCTTTTAATGTATGGAGAAACTGAGTGGAGAAAACAAAGGGGATGACAACCAGGAAAGAGGATTGATCACAGGGGAATCCCCTTTCACTTTTTTAGGGGAATCCCCTTTCACTTATTTAGGGGAATCCCATTTCACTTTTATAGGGAAATCCCCTCTCACTTTTTTAGGGGAATCCCCTTTCACTTTTTTTTTGTAAAACATAAGAAACTACACCGTTGATGGTCAGGGGAAAATAGGTCAAATGAATAACAAAGAAGATGGCAGCCAGGAGAGAATGGATTGCAAGGGAATCCCCCTTTTTGAAAAGCCTGAGAAAGTACTCGATAACTTGATAAACGAATAACAAAGGGAAGACTTGAGGAAGAGTAGATTGAACACATGGCATTGGAATCTCCATTTTATTCAAACATGAGACAGAAGACATGAACAGGAGGGAAATTTGCACGAGCATGCGTTCGGCCGCTGAACTGTAATGGCTTGATTGTGGTAATCAATAACAGGAAAGTCTGTTTCAAGACCACAAATTGCCCCAAAATTACTCAAAATACTTCATAAACTATCCAACTTTATTTCTAAGCATTTATTTTTAAGGACATTTAGCCGACACATTCCCCCGACCAATCAAAGCGCGCGTAATAAACTATAGCAACTGATATATTTACCAAGCGACATCCCCGCCCGACCAATCAAGCGCGCGCGTAATAACATATAGCAGCAAACCACTCGTAATTACGGGACGACGCTCTGGTGACATTCCCCGGTCGTCTAACGCCTTACTCGTCTGCCATTTCCAAAACAGCCAGAAACAGCAACTTGCCCAGTTTAGTATCTCGTACATTTGTCATCGTTCTTGGAATGTTGGTTATCAGGTAAAATGAATTGAATGTAAATTTGAGTGATTAAAGTCGTATACTATATACGTTAACACACCTTGGCAACGTGACACAATACCATAAACAGACTTAGCAAAACAAGCCAATAGAATAGGTAGCCTTGGCAACGTGACACAATGACATAAACAGACTTAGCAAAACAAGCCAATAGAATAGGTAGCCTTGGCAACGTAACACAATGCCATAAACAGACTTAGCAAAACAAGCCAATAGAATAGGTAGCCTTGGCAACGTGACACAATGCCATAAACAGACTTAGCATAACAGGCCAATAGAAATAGGTAGCCTTGGCAACGTGACACAATGCCATAAACAGACTTAGCAAAACAAGCCAATAGAATAGGTAGCCTTGGCAACGTACACAATGCCATAAACAGACTTAGCAAAACAAGCCAATAGAATAGGTAGCCTTGGCAACGTGACACAAAACAATGCCATAAACAGACTTAGCAAAACAAGCCAATAGAATAGGTAGCCTTGGCAACGTGACACAATGCCATAAACAGACTTAGCATAACAGGCCAATAGAATAGGTAGCCTTGGCAAACGTGACACAATGCCATAAAACAGACTTAGCAAAACAAGCCAATGGAATAGGTAGCCTTGGCAACGTGACACAATGCCATAAACAGACTTAGCATAAACAGGCCAATGGAATAGGTAGCCTTGGCAACGTGACACAATGCCATAAACAGACTTAGCATAACAGGCCAATAGAATAGGTAGCCTTGGCAACGTGACACAATGCCATAAACAGACTTAGCAAAACAAGCCAATAGAATAGGTAGCCTTGGCAAACGTAACACAATGCCATAAACAGACTTAGCAAAACAAGCCCAATAGAATAGGTAGCCTTGGCAACGTGACACAACAATGCCATAAACAGACTTAGCAAAACAAGCCAATAGGAATAGGTAGCCTTGGCAACGTGACACAATGCCATAAACAGACTTAGCATAACAGGCCAATAGAATAGGTAGCCTTGGCAACGTGACACAATGCCATAAACAGACTTAGCAAAACAAGCCAATAGAATAGGTAGCCTTGGCAAACGTGACACAAACAATGCCATAAACAGACTTAGCAAAACAAGCCAATAGAATAGGTAGCCTTGGCAAACGTAACACAATGCCATAAACAGACTTAGCAAAACAAGCCAATAGAATAGGTAGCCTTGGCAACGTGACACAACAATGCCATAAAACAGACTTAGCAAAACAAGCCAATAGAATAGGTAGCCTTGGCAACGTGACACAATGCCATAAACAGACTTAGCAAAACAAGCCAATAGAATAGGTAGCCTTGGCAACGTGACACAACAATGCCATAAACAGACTTAGCAAAACAAGCCAATAGAATAGGTAGCCTTGGCAACGTAACACAATGCCATAAACAGACTTAGCAAAACAAGCCAATAGAATAGGTAGCCTTGGCAAAACGTGACACAATGCCATAAACAGACTTAGCATAACAGGCCAATAGAATAGGTAGCCTTGGCAACGTGACACAATTGCCATAAACAGACTTAGCAAAAACAAGCCAATAGAATAGGTAGCCTTGGCAACGTAACACAATGCCATAAACAGACTTAGCAAAACAAGCCAATAGAATAGGTAGCCTTGGCAACGTGACACAAACATGCCATAAACAGACTTAGCAAAAACAAGCCAATAGAATAGGTAGCCTTGGCAACGTGACACAATGCCATAAACAGACTTAGCATAACAGGGCCAATAGAATAGGTAGCCTTGGCAACGTGACACAATGCCATAAACAGACTTTAGCAAAACAAGCCAATGGAATAGGTAGCCTTGGCAACGTGACACAATGCCATAAACAGACTTAGCATAACAGGCCAATGGAATAGGTAGCCTTGGCAACGTGACACAATGCCATAAACAGACTTAGCATAACAGGCCAATAGAATAGGTAGCCTTGGCAACGTGACACAATGCCATAAACAGACTTAGCAAAACAAGCCAATAGAATAGGGTAGCCTTGGCAACGTAACACAATGCCATAAACAGACTTAGCAAAACAAGCCAATAGAATAGGTAGCCTTGGCAACGTGACACAACAATGCCATAAACAGACTTAGCAAAACAAGCCAATAGAATAGGTAGCCTTTGGCAACGTGACACAATGCCATAAACAGACTTAGCATAACAGGCCAATAGAATAGGTAGCCTTGGCAACGTGACACAATGCCATAAACAGACTTAGCAAAACAAGCCAATAGAATAGGTAGCCTTTGGCAACGTAAACACAATGCCATAAACAGACTTAGCAAAACAAGCCAATAGAATAGGTAGCCTTGGCAACGTAACACAATGCCATAAACAGACTTAGCAAAACAAGCCAATAGAATAGGTAGCCTTGGCAACGTGACACAACAATGCCATAAACAGACTTAGCAAAACAAGCCAATAGAATAGGTAGCCTTGGCAACGTGACACAATGCCATAAACAGACTTAGCAAAAACAAGCCAATAGAATAGGTAGCCTTGCAAACGTAACACAATGCCATAAACAGACTTAGCAAAACAAGCCAATAGAATAGGTAGCCTTGGCAACGTGACACAACAATGCCATAAACAGACTTAGCAAAACAAGCCAATAGAATAGGTAGCCTTGGCAACGTGACACAATGCCATAAACAGACTTATCATAACAGGCCAATAGAATAGGTAGCCTTGGCAACGTGACACAATGCCATAAAAACAGACTTAGCGTAACAGGGGCCAATAGGAATAGGTAGCCTTGGCAACGTGACACAATGCCATAAACAGACTTAGCAAAACAAGCCAATAGAATAGGTAGCCTTGGCAACGTAACACAATGCCATAAACAGACTTAGCAAAACAAGCCAATAGAATAGGTAGCCTTGGCAACGTGACACAACAATGCCATAAACAGACTTAGCAAAAACAAGCCAATAGAATAGGTAGCCTTGGCAACGTGACACAATGCCATAAACAGACTTAGCATAACAGGCCAATAGAATAGGTAGCCTTGGCAACGTGACACAATGCCATAAACAGACTTAGCAAAACAAGCCAATGGAATAGGTAGCCTTGGCAACGTGACACAATGCCATAAACAGACTTAGCATAACAGGCCAATGGAATAGGTAGCCTTGGCAAACGTGACACAATGCCTTAAACAGACTTAGCATAAACAGGCCAATAGAATAGGTAGCCTTGGCAACGTGACACAATGCCATAAACAGACTTAGCAAAACAAGCCAATAGAATAGGTAGCCTTGGCAACGTAAACACAATGCCATAAACAGACTTAGCAAAACAAGCCAATAGAATAGGTAGCCTTGGCAACGTGACACAACACAATGCCATAAACAGACTTAGCAAAACAAGCCAATAGAATAGGTAGCCTTGGCAACGTGACACAATGCCATAAACAGACTTAGCATAACAGGCCAATAGAATAGGTAGCCTTGGCAACGTGACACAATGCCATAAACAGACTTAGCAAAACAAGCCAATAGAATAGGTAGCCTTGGCAACGTAACACAATGCCATAAACAGACTTAGCAAAACAAGCCAATAGAATAGGTAGCCTTGGCAACGTGACACAACAATGCCATAAAACAGACTTAGCAAAACAAGCCAATAGAATAGGTAGCCTTGGCAACGTGACACAATGCCATAAACAGACTTATCATAACAGGCCAATAGAATAGGTAGCCTTGGCAACGTGACACAATGCCATAAACAGACTTAGCAAAACAAGCCAATAGAATAGGTAGCCTTGGCAACGTAACACAATGCCATAAACAGACTTAGCAAAACAAGCCAATAGAATAGGTAGCCTTGGCAACGTGACACAACAATGCCATAAACAGACTTAGCAAAAACAAGCCAATAGAATAGGTAGCCTTGGCAACGTGACACAATGCCATAAACAGACTTAGCATAACAGGCCAATAGAATAGGTAGCCTTGGCAACGTGACACAATGCCATAAACAGACTTAGCAAAACAAGCCAATGGAATAGGTAGCCTTGGCAACGTGGACACAATGCCATAAACAGACTTAGCATAACCAGGCCAATGGAATAGGTAGCCCTTGGCAACGTGACACAATGCCATAAACAGACTTAGCAAAACAAGCCAATGGAATAGGTAGCCTTGGCAACGTAACACAATGCCATAAACAGACTTAGCAAAACAAGCCAATGGAATAGGTAGCCTTGGCAACGTGGCACAATGCCATAAACAGACTTAGCATAAAAGGCAAATGGAATAGGTAGCCTTGGCAACGTGACACAATGCCATAAACAGACTTAGCATAACAGGCCAATGGAATAGGTAGCCTTGGCAACGTGGCACAATGCCATAAACAGACTTAGCATAACAGGCCAATGGAATAGGTAGCCTTGCCAACGTGACACAATGCCATAAACAGACTTAGCATAACAGGCCAATGGAATAGATAGCCTTGGCAAACGTGGCACAATGCCATAAACAGAACTTAGCAAAACAAGCCAATAGAATAGGTAGCCTTGGCAACGTGACACAATGCCATAAACAGACTTAGCAAAACAAGCCAATAGAATAGGTAGCCTTGGCAACGTGACACAATGCCAAAAACAGACTTAGCAAAACAAGCCAATAGAATAGGTAGCCTTGGCAACGTAACACAACCCCATAAACAGACTTAGCAAAAACAAGCCAATAGAATAGGTAGCCTTGGCACGTGACACAACAATGCCATAAAACAGACTTAGCATAACAGGCCAATGGAATAGGTAGCCTTGGCAACGTGACACAATGCCATAAACAGACTTAGCATAACAGGCCAATGGAATAGGTAGCCTTGGCAACGTGGCACAATGCCATAAACAGACTTAGCAAAAACAAGCCAATGGAATAGGTAGCCTTGGCAACGTGGCACAATGCCATAAACAGACTTAGCAAAAACAAGCCAATGGAATAAGTAGCCTTGGCAACGTGACACAATACCATAAACAGACTTAGCATAACAGGCCAATGGAATAGGTAGCCTTGGCAACGTGACACAATGCCATAAACAGACTTAGCATAACAGGCCAATGGAATAGGTAGCCTTGGCAACGTGGGCACAATGCCATAAACAGACTTAGCAAAACAAGCCAATGGAATAGGTAGCCTTGGCAACGTGGCACAATGCCATAAACAGACTTAGCATAACAGGCCAATGGAATAGGTAGCCTTGGCAACGTGACACAATGCCATAAACTGACTTAGCATAACAGGCCAATGGAATAGGTAGCCTTGGCAACGTGGCACAATGCCATAAACAGACTTAGCAAAACAAGCCAATGGAATAGGTAGCCTTGGCAACGTGACGCAATTCCATCCATCATTCTAGGAGTTCGCGCCTTCGCCGCTCGTCAGGTTGTGCCTCCCAATGATTTTTCCCCTTGCTACGGGCCTGTATTTTTACGCTTCATAACTAAGAAATCATAACCATTGTATATGCGACATGTATTGTTGTTTTTGTGCGCATGCACATCACATTACATATATATAATTGTTCGTAAGGTGCCCCTCTAACGCTGCAACCCCCCTCCTGAAGAATATCCTGGATCCGTCCCTGTTAATAATGACTCGTACGAAAAGAAGGGATGGATGGGTTTCCTGTGGGTAGAGCGCGCGTAATGCCTATTATGTAATTGGGTTCCCTGTGCAACGTCCCGTAAGACGCGCCCACATTAATTGAAATATTCACTGAATTACGATAGTTTTATTTGCGCCATATTTTGCAATGATACACACAAAAAAGAAGAAAAAAGAACGTCTAGTTTCATATCGTGGTTTTATGTCCAATAAAACACTCCTGCTCGTTTATTAAACATTAGTTGGACTGCTTCTTATTAACCGAGCGCGAGGCCCGTAAGGGAAGTTATGGACCGAGTTTTTTCGCACGGCCTTATGACCTGAGCACGTAGCGCGCGGGCCATAAAAAGTGGGGGGAAACGCGGATCCATAACTTCCCGTACGCACCGAGCAAGCGAGGTTAATAAGATATTGATTATATAGCTTTTCCTTATGTTTCTGTTTTCAGCGGGCCGTACGGGAAGTTACGGCCCGCTAATTGACCAATAAGAGCGCGCGTAGTATATCTGTGCTGTAACCAGAATATTTAAATCCATACAGTAAATAGAGAAAGAAAATGAAGAACTATAATATATAATCTAAACGCTTTGACTACTGGATCGGTGAATCGTTGAATCCGGTTGAATAGTTGCATTATTATTACTATGTATAAAATATATTGCTACGATTTATTTTTAATATTAATTGAGAGTTAGTAGCCGAGACTGTTAGCATGATGCAAACTAGTTACACCAGTTATGCCCTAATCACGCTACAGTGTGGACGCAAAACGTTTTTTAAATTTATCCGCGTTTTCGAGAAGAGAAAACTGGAGGAATTCTATTAATAACGACTTAGTGTAGACATATCCCGCTAAATAACTCTATTTACACTACTAAGACTAAAGAGATTTTACACAGCAACACAACAGGAGCAAAAAAATATCCATTTGAACTGCTGCCGGCCCATTCAGCAACGCTATAACTTTTTCACTGTGAATTCTTGGATGTATGTTCATTGTTTTGCAATCGTTTCTGGACTTACTCTTGTCTTGAAAGGCACTTGAATCCTACGTTGAATTCTCTGCTCGTCAGCAGCGAAGTTAATAACCATTACAGCATGACAAGTACTAAGTCGAAAGTTTGACAACTTGCGAAAGGGACGACGCTCTGGCGGGTCACTCGTAATTAAGGGACGACGCTCTGGGTCACTCGTAATTAAGGGACGACGCTCTGGTCTTGGTCGTCTCGCCTTACTCCTGCCATTTCCAAACAGCCAGAACAGCATCTTGCCCAGTTTAGTGTCTCGTACATTGGTCATCGTTAATATCTTGAAATGGTTAAAGTTCTCAGTAAAAAATACTCTATTCATGTCGCATATATACGTTAACACGCCTTGGCAACGTGACGCAATTCCATCAACAGAGTAGCAAAACAAGCCAATAGAACTGATAGGTAGCCTTGGCAACGTGACGTAATTCCATCAACAGAGTAGCAAAACAAGCCAATAGAACTGATAGGTAGCCTTGGCAACGTGACGTAATTCCATCAACAGAGTAGCAAAACAAGCCAATAGAACTGATAGGTAGCCTTGGCAACGTGACGTAATTCCATCAACAGAGTAGCAAAACAAGTCATTCAACTGATAGATAGCCTTGGCAACGTGACGTAATTCCATCAACAGAGTAGCAAAACAAGTCATTCAACTGATGGGTAGCAAACTCGTTTTAGTTGCTGCAAAAAATATCCATTGTTATTTGGAGTATTAGTAAATCCATTTTTTATTGCAGTGATTGTCATCAAGAGAACATTGTCTCTTCTTGTCATACAATACGGGTTTAGTCATGCTGGGTTTCCTGTGTAATGACGTCACACCCCATTTACAATATGTCAGTCAACTGATTGCATGATTAATTGGACGTTTTTGGTCAGTTTTCAATATTTTGTCACAGCCTGAGTTGTACAAACAATTACAATCATCAAGTCGATCAATTATTTTAGTAATTCTTTGACTTAAATATAAATTCGAAATGGTTTATTACTCAAAAGAAAGCCAACCTGGGCCTATGGCTCGGGGA